>OU342746.1:124003605-124023516 GCA_910589775.1 Avena eriantha
CTTAGCCCATAATGTTACTTGTAGTCAAGATGTACTCTGTAACCAAGTCTTAGTCATAGCCGGATTGATCTCCCTGTAAACCCTAGGCCGGATATCTATATAAGCCGTCCTAGGGAGAGCCTTTAGGGCAAGAACACCAGACACCTCAATAGTCTACAATCTCAACTCGCACAGGCGAAACCCTTATAACCCATATTCCGGCTCTGCCGTATTACTGGATTGCTAGCAGGAGTAGGGTCCGTCCAAAGCCAGCGGATTTGAACCTGGGTAACTTGTGTGCTCACCATCCCGGAACACCGTACGTCACACCCCCTCTCTCCGCACGCCTCGAGGACCCCCTCATGGCGTACTTGTCCTCAAACCGACGACAGTTGGCGCCCACCGTGGGCAGTGAGCTTCGGATCTGCGTTCCGAGCGGAATCTGCAAGAATCGGAATCGGCGAGACCATCGCCGCCGGTCGCATCCTCTACGCCAGCGACGTCCCTCTCATCATTCTCGATGAGACTTGGATTCCGGCTAGGGAGGGCCGTGACTGCCTATACAATCATGTCTTTTGGCGAGATCGATGTTTACATCGGTTTGGCTGAACCTGCCCAACCCACCCCAGCGGTGATGATAGAGGCAAAAGAATCTTCGGGGTCCCCGTTGTCCATGGAGGCGGCAGAGTTCCGGATCTCAAAAAACCCTAAGCCCACCCAGCCCGCATCAGTTGCGGAGATGGTGGAGAAATCCGAGCCTGAAGAAGACCTCACGGTCCAAGTCGAATCTAGAGTGGATTTCCCTGGGGAAGCCGGATCCCAGATCGACCCACCCGTGGAAGTCGAAATCCTAGAGGAGCACTTCAGCAACACTGATTCCGACTCTGATGATGTCGGGACAGACAGGCCTTTCCTCAGGTACACACTAAGATGTATGATACTGCAAGGCGCTAGCGCAGAAGCAATCCTCGAAACCATTAAAAGTTTCGATATGGCTGATCGCGAAAGCCGCAGGTACCTCAGGAAGCACGCATCGCACTTCATCGGATATGTTGTATCCGGATCCGGCTCTGCCGATGCTGGAGAAAACACCGACTCGGTGCTGGAGGCAATTGGAACAAATGCCGATGTTCCCGCATCCTCGGATGAATCCATGACATCGGCAGATTTCCAAAAGTTCTCCGCGAAATATGACGAGGAGTACAACTCCAAAGCTGCAGAAGAGGGAGAAGCCATGGACGAAGGATCCGGGGAACACTCTCCCAAAGCACATGATGATATGGAAGTCGGAGACAATCCCGAAGTCCAGATGTCCGAAAGTACCGAACAGAGCTTGACTCCGAGAAACAGACCAAAAGCCGGCTTTGCTACCGCGCTGCCAAGAAGGCAAAGAAGAGGAACAAGTAGAACAAGACCCCGACAAAAGACCCTCTGACAGAGGAGGTGATCGCCGAGGAATACGAGGAAGACTCGAATGGAGCACTTATCCCAGACGAGCCGAAAAAAGAAGCATCGGTGGATGGACACGTGATCACTGAAGGTGCGCGTAAACTCATCGATGCTGCATTAACCACACCTATCCCTACAGCTGCAGAACTTACTGCGGATGAGCTGGACGAAAGGGCGCAAGCCCTAGAAGCGCGCCGTCAACAACTCCTCGATGAAGCCAAAAACATCGAGGTGGAGAAAAAGCGCATGTCAAACAAGGAGTATATGTCCCGTCTACATCAGAAGACACGGAAGCGTCACATAGATGACAACCAATTCCCACGTGTCCGCGCCGTCCTTTCTGGAGATGAGATGGGAAAGCCACGGAAGGACAACAATGGAGATTGGGTTTACCCAACACCGGTGCAAAATACCGTGGCAGCTCGCGAAATTTTATCGGCTAATCCAGGACCAGAGGAGATACATTTAGGTATCAGGCTACTCAATAAGGGACTGGAGCAGCAAAAGGTCGCCCTGTCTGGAAGCCAAAAGCTGGTCTCGGATTCCGACCAATGTCGCACAGATCCGGCATGGGCTGGCGTAAGATCCCATTACGTTTGGGCGCAGTATCATAACCCCGAACGACGGGAAGATAATTATTCAAGAACCGGATCATCAGGACAGCATCACAGAACTACCCGTAACTGGAGCAATGTCGCTCCAGAGGCTGAGAAAGATGCCATTGCTGCACTGAATCCGAAGAACCCTCCCCGACGAGAATCCAATGATCGAAGGGGAGAAGATAAAGAGAAACGTCGGGAGGAGGATCGTCAGAAAATGCCACCTCCTAGACATGAAAACCGTCCGGCTGAGCCTTACCATGGTGGGAACAACAGACGAAGGAACGACGGAAACCACGCCGGCACAAACCGGCAGGGGGCTCGTCACAGTCAAGAACCTCCCCGGAACCGGAATAATGACGCTCCGAACAGAGGCCGGCGATCAGCCGGAAACAACCCAGCTGCACCACCCTCTCCATAGCACAGTTATCACAATGGCCCCCAAGGAGGTCAAGGAGGACGACATGGTGGAGGAGGTGGTGGCAGAAGCTGAAGTCCGGCTCCAAGGCACCGCAGCCACATCCGATATTCGGGACGATCCCTATCTCCGAATGACGCAAGGCACATGATCAACTCCAACATAGAGGCTCGGCGCTACAAAAACGATGACGTGTACGTGGGCCCAAAGTGCTTCGGACCACGCATCAGAGCTACAAAATTCCTGGAAGGATTTGCAATCTCAAGACATATTCAAGCCTACGACGACATTCCTCGGCCAGACACCTGGTTACAGGACTTCTTCCAAGCTTGCTGCATCGCCAAAGGCGGAAACAGCCTGGTCGCAACCCGATATCTCCCACTTATGTTGCGGAAGACGACAGATCATGGCTCAATGAACTTCTGGCGAACACCATCCACAACTGGTATGACTTACAAAGTGTGTTCTTTTTAAATTTCGAAGGCACATATCGGAGGCCCTGTACGGTTGGAGACCTACAGCGTTGCACCCATAAAGCCGGAGAAACTTGCCGAGATTATCTCAGACGATGGATTGACACCAAAAACTCCTGCGAGGGAGGTAAATGATCAAACTGCGATTGAAGCTTTCATTTCAGGTCTCCCAATCGGTTTACTGCGCCATCTCTTGAAGTGTGACAAGGTTACTGATCTGGGAGAGATGATAGAAACGGCGAGCAAGTATGCATATGCTGACGACGATGCAGAGGGATTACTCAACGTCCTGGCTGTACCTCAGTCAGCAAAAACAAAGCAACAGGCTCAGAAGCGTAAAAACACCTCGGAAGAAAACCCAACGCGGAGACGGCAATAGTCACTACTGTTTCCGTGTCTGGAGGACGAGGAGGGCGCGGCAGAGGCCGCGGGCGTGGCCGTGGGACATCAAGGGTCCAAGGTAGAGGAGAGCAACAACCAGGTAAAACCTACACTTGGGCCAACATTGCCAATAACCCATGTGTGCATCACTTGGACGCCAATGGGGGCTCGTCCCACACCAACGCTGAATGTCGTTTTAACGACGACATCAAGAGAGATGATACCGCGGGCTACAAAGCTAAGCGGAAGAAGGGAAAGAAAAATCCCGAAAAGGACAAAGAGACCAAGGAAGATTCCGACATGGAGGAAGCCGACGCTTCAAATCCCAAGTCAGAAGGGAAAACTTTTCCTACCAAGAAGGACACTTACGTCACCTTCCTCGGATCTCAACCAGCAAAGGTCAAGAAAGCAGTTCTCCACGAGCTCAACGCAACAGTTCCGGCTGTCCCTCAATATTTGGACTGGTCGGAAGTGGCAATAACGTTTTGACCGCGCTAATCATCCGCCTAAACTACACAGGCAAGGAAAATACGCCTTAATCATCAATCCACTTATTGACGGTTATGGTTTCTCCAAGACCCTCATGGATGGTGGTAGCAGCATCAATATTCTCTATGTAGAAATGCTACGCCGGATGAAGATCTCGGAAACACAGCTTAACCATAGCTCTGTGATTTTTCACGGAGTTGTCCCAGGAAGACAAACTAACTCCCTGGGAGAGATCACTTTGGATGTTACTTTTGGAACACCAAAAAATTATCGAACGGAGGCACTTTCCTTCGAAGTGGTCCCATTCAAGAGCGCATACCACACGGACGTCCGGCTTACTGGGCTTTTATGGCTCGTCCGTGTTACATTTACAATATGATGAAAATTCCAGGTCCCAACGGCGTGATCACCATCAGGGGAGACCCGAAGAAAGCGCAAGAGTGCGAGGATGGAAATGCCGCCTTTGCTGCAGCCGTGCTGCATGCCCAGGAGTACCAGGAGATCAAGAAGAGCATAGATCCGTCCGAGATGCCCGTGACGAAGAAGGAGGTGACAAAGCCAAATCCAGAGTTCAAGGCATCAGAAGAGACGAAGACGACGCCATTGAAGGATGATGACCCCTCCAAGGTGACCCAGATAGGCGTAGGCCTAAGTAGCGCATAGGAAAGCGCGCTCGTCAAGTTCCTCCGAGCAAATCAAGATATCTTCGCATGGCAGCCATCTGACATGACCGGAGTACCTAGGGAACTTGCCGAGCACTCTCTAAATGTAAACCTGAACGCTAAACCCGTCAAACAGTCCTTACGATGGTTTGGCGATGAAAAGCGTAAGGAAATAGCTAAGGAACTAGTGCGGCTCGAGTTAGCCGGATTCATAGAAGAGGTCATCCATACTGATTGGTTGGCCAACCCTGTAATGGTCCCTAAAAAGGACACCACTGATTTAAGGATGTGTGTTGATTATACTGCCTTGAACAAGGCTTGTCCAAAAGATCCGTTCGCTCTGCCTAGAATTGATCAAGTTATCGATTCTACGGCAGGCTCGGAACTCCTCTGTTTTCTCGATGCATATTCCGGTTATCACCAAATCCGGATGAAGGAATCTGACAAAATCAAGACTTCATGCATAACCCCTTTCGGAACCTTCTGTTATGTTACGATGCCCTTTGGGCTGAAGAACGCAGGAGCTACGTACCAGTGCACGATGCAGCGTTGCCTCCATGATCAACTCGGGCGCAATGTACATGCATACGTGGATGATATCGCGGTCATGTCCAAAAAGAAGGAAACATTGATTTCCGACTTAGAGGAGACGTTCGCCAATTTACGAAAATACAACATCACGCTTAACCCGAAGAAATGCTTCTTTGGAATACCAGCCGGAAAATTGTTAGGTTTTATCGTGTCTCAACAAGGCACAGAGGTGAACCGTGACAAGATCAAGGCTATTCTCAATATTTCCAGGCCAACTCGCCTGAAGGACGTACAAAGATTAACTGGTTGCATTGCTGCGGTCAGTCGATTTGTAAGCCGGCTTGGTGAAAGAGCCGCACCATTATACAAACTCCTAAAGAAAACCAAGGATTTTGTCTGGACCGACGAAGCTGAAGCTGCACTATAAGACCTGAAGAATGTACTCTCATCTGCTCCTATCCTTGCAGCGCCGGAACCTCAGGAACCGATGTTGCTTTACATTGCTGCGACAAATAGGGTTGTCAGTATAGTTATGGTGGTGGAGAGACCAGAAGAAAATCAGGAACACCTGGTGCAGCGTCCGACGTACTTTGTCAGCGAGGTCCTGACAGAATCAAAACAGCGGTATCCGCACTATCAAAAGCTGGCTTACGGTGTTTTTCTAGCATCTCATAAGTTACGACACTATTTTCAGGAGCACCCAGTTACCGTCGTGAGCAAAGCTCCCATGAGAGATATAATCAACAATAGCGATGCCACAGGATGCGTCGCCAAATGGGGCATAGAGCTTGCAGCTTTCGATATTGAGTACCGACCCCGAACAGCAATGAAATCCCAGATCCTTGCCGACTTTGTCGCTGATTGGACAGAGACCAAGGAGAATATGGTCCTCCCTGAGTCGGAATATTGGACCCTCTTTTTCGACGGGTCCAAGGCTTGGGGGGGGGGGGGGCTCAGGGGCTGGTGTGGTGCAAAAATCACCCCAAGGAGATAAACTTTTATACGTATTGCAGATCCACTTCACATCGACAAACAACATTGCCGAGTATGAAGCACTGCTGCATGGAATCCGGATTGCTAAGGATATTGGCATCCAACATTTGATGTGTTACGGAGATTCGGATCTTGTTGCTCAGCAAGTCTCGGATATTTGTAATGCAAATAAGCACATGGCAGCATATAAAGCTGTCGTGGATGATCTATCTAAATCGTTCGAGGGGTTTGAAGTTCAACACATCCCTCGAGCAGAAAACAAGGAAGCAGATGCACTATCTCGAATAGGCTCTGTGCGGAAAGAGGTTCCGGATGGCGCATTTTTAGAGCACCTCAAAATTCCCTCGATAAAGGGAGTAGATGAGGATTATCCGACCAAATCCGACTCACCGTTAAAAGCAGTTCTGGCTGTAATTCCCAGCTGGACTCGACCCTACCTTGATTACTTGGGAGATGGCAAATTACCCGAAGACGAGGTGCTGAGCCGGCAGATTATCCGACGAGCAAAAGCCTATACTATTGTTAAAGGTAAGCTCCATAAACAGAGTGTTTCTGGGGTTTTTCAGCGCTGTGTATCTCCGGAAGAAGGCGTGGAAATCTTAAGAGAAATCCACGAAGGCGAGTGTGGTCACCACGCTGCAGCCAAATCTTTAGTGGCAAAAGCTTTTCGACATGGTTTTTTCTGGCTTAGAGCTCAGGCAGATGCCGAACGATTAGTCAAGACATGCAAAGGCTGCCAAACGTACGCCAAGCAAGCTCATGTTCCGGCTGATCAACTGCGAACAATACCTATAACATGGCCTTTTGCAGTCTGGGGGCTTGATATGGTAGGACATTTTAAACGAGCTCCAAGTGGATTTACTCACCTCTTAGTGATGATGGATAAATTCACGAAATGGATCGAGGCTAAACCTCTCACTAGTTGTGATGGAGCAACAGCCAAAAGATTTGTCGAGAATGTTTTAATCCGGTATGGTTATCCGCATAGCATTATCACGGACAACGGGAGTAACTTTTCCATGGGAGAGTTGGCTGAATTCTGCGACAAGCAAAATATCCGGCTTGACATTGCGTCAGTCACACATCCACAGGCTAACGGAGAAGTCGAAAGAGCAAATGGTTTAATTCTACAAGGCTTGAAACCAAGACTCGAAGCACCACTGAGACGTGCTGCGGGGGCGTGGGCAGAGGAACTAACCTCTGTAATTTGGAGTTTGCGAACAACTCCGAACAGGTCAACAGGATATACACCTTTCTTCTTGGTCTATGGCGCAGAACCTGTTCTTCCTAGTGATTTGATTCATAATTCTCCTAGAGTGGCCGCGTATATCGAAGAGGATGCCGAGATTTCTCGACAAAATGAGCTCGACTTAGTCGAAGAAGTTCGCATCATTGCTGAAATGAGATCTACAGCCTATCAGCAGAAGTTACGCAAGTATCATAGCCAGAGAGTCCGAACTAGATCCTTCAATAAAGGTGATTTGGTTCTCTGGCTTGTGCAACAAAGAAAGCACAAACTTTCCCCAATATGGGAAGGGCCCTTTTTAGTTAGTCGAGTATTGCACAATGGTTCGTACTACTTAACTGACATGAGGCCAGTCAAAGAAAGACCTGCTACTAAGAAAAGAAAGAGAGCTGGTGGCAGTACAAATCCGGATGAGTTAGACAGACCGTGGAATATTGCTCAGCTACGTCCCTTTTATTCTTAGTTTATCTTTCTTTGTAATCATACATATGTACATGCTCTGTGAGAAATAGAATATTTGGTTATCTCAAAGTTTTCCTGAGAAGTTTTTACCATCTTATTTCCTAATGATCATGTCATAGTCAAAAATCCCAGAATGCTTGAAAGTACTTTATGCTCATGTTCGTTCTGGTTTAGATTTCTGATTCTAAAACTGCTACCTTCGGGTATAACTCTAAAAAATTTCTAGTCTTTACTTGGGTTATTAGTCTGATTGCTGGATGCGGGTATCTTCCGAGTAGTGAATTGTTGGTACTGGAAGCCGGCTTTGTTTCCGAGTTTAAACTGGTTTAGCAATTGAGCTCCGTTGCTCGGCAAAGTTTCTGGCTGAAGGTTTAGCCGGCTCACGAAAGGGATGAGGCGGAAAGCCAGATAAACGATAAGTAGAGACGGAAAATTCTAAGTGCTTATGAAAACATTTCAGGCACGCAAAATAGTCTAAGACAAAAAAGTGCTGAATAGATAAAAAACTTAGCACTAGCAAAAGTCATAGTACTTAATATTTACAAAACGCATCATGTCTTTCCAGAATAATACATAGTTTTCTGATCTATGATGCAGGAGGAGATGAAGGAACCGTCAGATCACTGGTTACTTCGCCTTGCTATCATGCCGAGATGTCCGGATCCGAGTTGGTCCGTTCATCGTCGGAAACTTCTTCGGCGTCTTCTGGAGGTGGTGGCGGAGTATCCACGCGGGTGAAGAAGGGCGTCTCATAGCTGGTCAGATCAGCTACGTGGCACCCATATCCGGCACAAGAATGCATGATGGCTTCAAGGTCTTGCTCCTGGCCGTCTTCATCTACTTTGCAGTACCCTCTAGTCACTTGCCATATCTCCATGTTCCCATGGTGGATCATGACCATGGTGAGAGCGTTCTGCGCAGCAGTCCGCGCGTAGGACATGTTCCAGTCCCGAACGAGCTGCGGCATCTCCTTAGCCTTCTCCCGCACCTGGAAGTCCGACATGCTTGGCATGTCCGGAATCCTGAGAGACTCGCCAATGTCCTCAAGAGACTGGCGGTAGTCATGAAGAAGATCACCGATTTGGGTAAGCCGGTGAGTGCGGGGTTCGGACGAGGAGGAGTCCGTCAAGTTCATAGGATCTATACACAAAACAAGGTTATGAAAAAACCGACATTGATGAAAGTCTAAGAAATGATAAGTCAGATAAATGGAACATACCAAGAATGACGTCGTCAATCTTGGCTTTCTCCTCCCGGAGACTCTGGAGTTCAGCCCGGAGCGCCTGGGAGATATCCTTTTCTCTGCCAACCTCATTCTTGAGGTCCGAGATAACCTTATCTTGAGCGGCAATCTTGAGATCGCGCTCTTCAGTGGCCATGGAGGAGGACTCGAGGACTTGAGCTATGATCCTTTCATCATCCGCCTTGAGCTTATCCAGCTCTTGGCGAAGTCCCTTGTTCTCCACCACCAAGGTCTTGAGGTTCTCGGCCTCTTCAATCATAGCGATGGATTGTTTCACCAACGCTGTAAGACAAAAAGAACAAAAGTTCAGAAAAATTCGACATTGAAAAAAGTAAAAGACAAGGTTTGAATCTCGAAATGTTTACCTGCGGCTTCATCCTTGGCTAACTTGAGCTCAGCATTTTTAAGCCGGAGAGCTTTGATTTCTCTCCGCTTATCACAGACATTTTTTAACAATTCCTGGTTATAGGAATACACTTTCTGTAAGTCAGAATACCCAAAGTCAGAAAGCTACTTAAGACTCAGGCTAATATTTTTTGCTAAATATCAGCACGAGCCTTGGGGGCTACACTAGTTCGTTCTTTGGCATCCTAATGAAAGCATAAACCCGGATTTCTATATCCTACTTCATGCTTGGGGGCTAGAGGATATGATATAACATAAGGTAAAAAACAAAAGTTGGAATTCCGACTTACATATTGTTCGCGGGTGAGTTTGTCTAATCCTGCGTTCACCTCAGCTGCCACCTTCTCGGCGAGAGTAAGAGGAATTACTAGGGCTGTTGGAAGCTCGCCAGTCCTGATCCTCTCGTCGCGAAGGCAGACTTGGGCGAGAAGGTCAGAGAACTTGACGTCCTCTGCTTCTTGCGCTTCCTCTTCGGGGGATAGATGGCTTTTTTCCAGGACTTGCCTGGCCAGCCGCTGGATCTCCTCTGCAGACTTCCGGGATAAGCCAAACTTGGCAAGTCCGTGATTGCTGAGGAGGTTGTAGGCGAAGACTTCAGCCGAGGGATCATTACCCGCAGAGGGTTCACCCTTATCTTGAGCTGACGCTCCCACGGTGACGTCAGTGTGCGATCCAAGGATCACATGCGCCGTTGGAGGAGCCGGATCTTCTGCAACAACCGGAGAAGGAGTAATCGCCAGTGTTGCAGAAGGTTGAGGGGCAGGAGTCGGAGGAGCCGTGGCAGGGGAAGCTATGGTAAGCTTCGGCTGTCGTCGGGGCTTTGCAGGAATCCCCTTCCCCTTACCCTTGATGAGAGGCTTTGCTCTGAGAATGTAGTAAAGTCGGAAATATTACATCTCAGAAAGAAATTCGAGAAAGGTACAAAGGCGGAAATTGTGAATGAAAGTTACCTCTTCACAACGGGCACTTCCTTTGTGCCAACAACCACTGTCGGAGCTTTGCGCATCTTGAGCGCAAGGTCCGGCAATGGGACCACTTCAGTCTCCTGAGAAAACTCAGGAGCATATCCTTCGAGTGGAGCAAGCTCCGACTCGGGGAGATCAGCAAGCTGAAAACAAGAAAACATATCAGCATTGCAGTATATAACTCAAAAGATTGAAACACACAAAAGGTGTACTGATGGAAGCTTACCGCTACCACGGGGTTTTCCGCCGTGTGCATGTCTAGAGAAATCTCCGGAATTTTCCTCTCGATCCGCTCCTTGATCAGCCATTTGATCTGGCTTATGTAACCTTGGATGGTGTAGGCTTTGGGGCTGATGTGGAGAGAGTCTTTTTTGGAAGACGTGATGGAGTGCATCAGTCTATCCCCGTGGTACTGAAGTGGCTGGAGCTGACGTGCGACCCAGCACTGGACTAAGTCAGATCCTCTCAGACCCTTGTGCTTGATAAGATATTCGATCCGCCTCTTAGCGAGGATCAGATCGTCGGTGAGAGCCAGAGCGGCCTCATCCCAGGAAGGCTGGGCTGTGGCGGCTCCATCGACAAAAGCCGGCAAAGCAGTGGCTTTGCCGGGAGCCAGAATATCCCTATGATAGAAAAAAGTGGCTGGCCACTGTTTGACCGAGTCACTGGCAGAAATTTTGGGATATGCCCGGTCTCTTCTAACAGAAAAACTAATGGTAGCGGTGATATAAGGAACACCGGCAGTAATGGAATTTCTCCAGACATGGAAATAGTACCGGAAGAGAAGCAAACTCGGCCTAATGCCGAGAAAGCCCTCGCAAAGCGCAGCATATGCGCTCATCTCTAGAAGAGAATTGGGAGGAAGATTATGGAGTTGAACTCCATAGAGGTCAATCACCTCGGAGAAGAACTCCGAGGGAGGAAAGGACAAACCTCGGTCTAGATGGGTGCCGAAGTGGACGCGCTCGCCCTTGCGTGGATTGGGGACAGTTTCACCGAAACCGCTCCGCTAGTCGCCGGTGGCGAGAAGCCCCTTCTTCTCCACATTTTTGAGGCCGTCGTCGTCGAGGGCGCAGGGGATCCAGATTCCCCGGAAGCTCTCTTTCTCCGCAGCTGCTTCCGCTGACGCCGCCGCCGCCAGAGAGGAAGAGGAAGATGAAGCCATTTTCTCTTTGGTGGAAAAGGGTGACCTTAAAGTGGTAGCGCTAGGATCTCTGTGGGAAGAGGACGAAAAGGCTCTGGGCGCGCTGGAGGATTGGGAAGAAAGGAACAGTGAAGGACTGGTGGAGAGGAGAAGAAGAAATCTAAACCCCTTATATCCACCTACCTGCGCCAAGATTCATGCAAACGCTACAGTTTAATTGCCACGCGTCGTGGAAAGAACTGGGAAGGGCCCGCGCGATGATTGTGTCGCCTCGATCTCCACGCACGCATTGAAACGGCGCCTCGGTTCCGCGAACCGCGGACCCACCAACGGTCGTGCTGACGGAATGTTTGTCAGATGACATGACTTCACCATGCTTGTGTCAGGTGGCATTAGAGACCAAGTTCCGGCTTAGTTTAAAAGCGAGCTGGAAAATCCGAATAACTAATTGAAAGGTCCGACTTACTTTTAAGACCCGGATCGTATTTTTTGTTGTGAAGTTTCAGGAACCCTTCAAGATTCTGCAAGCCGAAGATCAAGCTAGACGATGATAAAATCTGACTTTGGATCTTGGAGGCCTCCGGGGGCTACTGTTGGGGATATACTTTCCGGGTATCCTCACAGATCCTCACTGACCAGGGTGGCCCACTTCGGGTTAGAGATTTGCTTCACAGGCGGCCCAGTGAGGGAGAGAAGACGGAGTCTAGTCCGACTACGGGAAGGCCCAGAAGACTTAACGACTTAGGCCCATAATGTTACTTGTTGTTCAAGATGTACTCTGTAACCAACTCTTAGTCGTAGCCGGATTGATCTCTCCTGTAAACCCTAGGCCGGATATCTATATAAGCCGTCCTAGGGAGAGCCTTTAGGGCAAGAACACCAGACACCTCAATAGTCTACAATCTCAACTCGCACAGGCGAAACGCTTGTAACCCATATTCCGGCTCTGCCGTATTACTGGATTGCTAGCAGGAGTAGGGTCCGTCCAAAGCCGGCGGATTCGAACCTGGGTAAACTTGTGTGCTCACCGTCCCGGAACACCGTACGTCTCACACTCCTCTCTCCCGCACGCCTCGAGGACCCCCTCATTGCGTACTTGTCCTCAAACCGACGACATAATGAAATGACTCCAGATGTGGTCTCTAAAAAGAATACACATTCCAATGACACTAGTGATTCCTTATGTGGTTTGTGCAAAGAACACACATGCAATGACTCTAGCTCTGGTTAATGAGAAGAACACACATGCAATGACACTGGTGGATCCATATGTGGATTGTGAAAATAACACACATGCAATGACTCTAGTTGTTGTTAGTAAAAATAACACACATGCAATGCCACTGGTGGATCCATATGTGGTCTGTGAAGAGAACACACATGCAATGACACTAGTGGATCCATATGTGGTTTATGAAAATAATAGACATGAAATGACTCTAGATGTGGTTAATGAAAGAAACCACATTTTAATGACAATGGCGGTTCCAAATGTGGTTTGTAGAAAGAACACACATGCAATGACTCTAGCTATGGTTAATGAGAAGTACACACATGCAATGACACTAGTGGATCCATAGGTGGATTGTGCAAATAACACACATGCAATGACTCTAGTTGTTGTTAGTAAAAAGAACACACATGCAATGACACTGGTGGATCCATATGTGGTCTGTGAAGGGAACACACATGCAATGACACTGGTGGATCCATATGTGGTCTGTGAAAAGAATAGTCATGAAATGACTCCAAATGTGGTCTCTAAAAAGAACACACATTTCAATGACACTGTGGATCCATATGTGGTCTCTGAAAAGAACACACATCCAGTGACTCTAGCTGTGGTTAATGAGAAGAACACACATGCAATGATAGTAGTGGATCCATATGTAGTTAATGAAAATAACACACATGCAATGACTCTAGTTGTTGTTAATGAGAAGAACACACATGTAGTAACACTGGTGGATCCATATGTGGTCTCTGAAGAGAACGCACATGCAATGACACTGGTGGATCCATATGTGGTCTGTGAAACGAATAGTCATAAAATGACTCCAGATGTGGTCTCTGAAAAGAATACACATTCCAATGACACTGGTGGTTCCATATGTGGTTTGTGAAAAGAGCACACATGCAATGACTCTACCTGTAGTTAATGAGAAGCACACACATGCAATGACACTGGTGGATCCATATGTGGATTGTGAAAATAACACACATGCAATGACTCTAGTTGTTGTTAGTAAAAAGAACACACATACAATGACACTAGTCGATCCATATGTGGTCTATGAAGAGAACAGACATGTAATGAGACTGGTGGATCCATATGTGGTATGTGAAAAGAATAGACATGAAATGACTCCAGATGTGGTTAATGAAAGAATACACATTTCAACAACAATGGTGGTTCCATATGTGGTTTGTGAAAAGAACACACATGCAATGACTCCAGCTGTGGTTAATGAGAAGAACACACATGCAATGACACTGGTGGATCCATAGGTGGATTGTGAAAAGAACACACATGCAATGAAGTCTGGTGGAACCATATGCAATGACACTGGTGGATCCATGTGTGATTTCTAAAGATAACACGCATGCAATGACAATGGTGGATCCATATGTTGTCTGTGAAAAGAATAGTCATGAAATGACTCCAGATGTGGTTAATGAAAGAATACAAATTTCAATGAAAATGGTGGTTCCATATGTGGTTTGTCAAAAGAACACACGTGTAATGTCTCTAGATGTGGTTAATGAGAAGAACACACATGCAAGGACACTGGTGGATCCATAGGTGGATTGTGAAAACAACACACATGCAATGAACTCGAGTGGAACCATATGCAATGACACTGGTGGATCCATGTGTGGTCTCTAAAGAGAACACACATTTCAATGACACTGGTGGATCCATATGTGGTTTGTGAAAAGAACATACAACTAGTGACTCTAGCTGTGGTTAATGAGAAGAACACACATGCAATGACACTTGTGGATCCATATGTGGTTAATGAAACTAACACACATGCAATGACTCTAGTTGTTGTTAGTAAAAGGACACACATGCAAGGACACTGGTGGATCCATATGTGCACTATGGGGAGAACACACATGCAATGACACTGGTGGATCCATATGTGGTCTGTGAAATGAATAGTCATAAAATGACTCCAGATGTGGTCTCTGAAAAGAATACACATTCCAATGACACTGGTGGTTCCATATGTGGTTTGTGAAAAGAGCACACATGCAATGACTCTACCTGTAGTTAATGAGAAGCACACACATGCAATGACACTGGTGGATCCATATGTGGATTGTGAAAATAACACACATGCAATGACTCTAGTTGTTGTTAGTAAAAAGAACACACATACAATGACACTAGTCGATCCATATGTGGTCTATGAAGAGAACAGACATGTAATGAGACTGGTGGATCCATATGTGGTATGTGAAAAGAATAGACATGAAATGACTCCAGATGTGGTTAATGAAAGAATACACATTTCAACGACAATGGTGGTTCCATATGTGGTTTGTGAAAAGAACACACATGCAATGACTCCAGCTGTGGTTAATGAGAAGAACACACATGCAATGACACTGGTGGATCCATAGGTGGATTGTGAAAAGAACACACATGCAATGAAGTCTGGTGGAACCATATGCAATGACACTAGTGGATCCATGTGTGATTTCTAAAGATAACACGCATGCAATGACAATGGTGGATCCATATGTTGTCTATGAAAAGAATAGTCATGAAATGACTCCAGATGTGGTTAATGAAAGAATACAAATTTCAATGAAAATGGTGGTTCCATATGTGGTTTGTGAAAAGAACACACGTGTAATGACTCTAGATGTGGTTAGTGAGAAGAACACACATGCAAGGACACTGGTGGATCCATAGGTGGATTGTGAAAACAACACACATGCAATGAACTCGAGTGGAACCATATGCAATGACACTGGTGGATCCATGTGTGGTCTCTAAAGAGAACACACATTTCAATGACACTGGTGGATCCATATGTGGTTTGTGAAAAGAACATACAACTAGTGACTCTAGCTGTGGTTAATGAGAAGAACACACATGCAATGACACTTGTGGATCCATATGTGGTTAATGAAACTAACACACATGCAATGACTCTAGTTGTTGTTAGTAAAAGGACACACATGCAAGGACACTGGTGGATCCATATGTGCACTATGGGGAGAACACACATGCAATGACACTGGTGGATCCATATGTGGTGTGTGAAAAGAATAGTCATAAAATGACTCTAGATGTGGTCTCTAAAAAGAATACGCATTTCAATGACAATGGTGGTTCCATATGTGGTTTGTGAAAAGACCACACATGCAATGACTCTAGCTGTGGTTAATGAGAAGAACACACATGTAATGACACTGGTGGATCCATATGTGGATTGTGAAAATAACACACATGCAATGACTCTAGTTGTTGTTAGTAAAAAGAACACACATGCAATGACACTAATGGATCCATATGTGGTCTATGAAGCGAACAAACATGCAATGACACTAGTGGCTCCATATGTGGTTTGAGAAAAGAATAGTCATGAAATGACTCCAGATGTGGTCTCTGAATAGAACACACAATCTAATGACACTGGTGGATCCATATCTGGTCTCTGAAAAGATCACACATCTAGTGACTCTAGCTGTGGTTAATGAGAAGCACACACATGCAATTACACTAGTGGATCCATATATGGTTAATGAAAATAACACAGATGCAATGACTCTAGTTGTTGTTAATGAGAAGAACACACATGGAATGACACTGGTGGATCCATATGTCGTCTTTGAAGGGAACACACATGCAATGACACTGGTGGATCCATATGTGGTATGTGAAAAGAATAGTCATGTAATGACTCCAGATGTGGTCTCTGAAAAGAATACACATTCCAATGACACTGGTGGTTCCATATGTTGTTTGTGAAAAGAACACACATGCAATGACTCCAGCTATGGTTAATGAGAAGAACACACATGCAATGACACTGGTGGATCCATATGTGGATTGTGAAAATAACACACATGCAATGACACTGCAAGGACAATGGTGGATCCATAGGTGGATTGTGAAAAGAACACACATGCAATGAACTCTAGTGGAACCATATGCAATGACATTCGTGGATCCATGTGTGGTCTCTGAAATGAACACACATTTTAATCACACTGGTGGATCCATATGTGGTTTGTGAAAAGAACACACATCCAGTGATTCTAGCTATGGTTAAAGAGAAGAACACACATGCAATGACACTGGTGGATCCATATGTGGTTAATGAAAATAACACACCTACAATGACTCTAGTTGTTGTTAGTAAAAGTACACACATGCAATGACACTGGTGGATCCATATGTTGTATTTGAATAGAACACACATGCAATGACACTGGTGGATCCATATGTGGTCTGTTAAACGAAGTCATGAAATGACTCCAGATGTGGTCTCTAAAAAGAATACACATTCCAGTGACACTGGTGGTTCCATATGTGGTTTGTGAAACGAGCACACATGCAATGACTCTAGCTGTGGTTAATGTGAAGAACACACATGCAATGACACTGGTGGATCCATATGTGGATTGTGAAAATAACACACATGCAATGACTCTAGTAGTTGTTAGTGAAAAAAACACACATTCAATGACACTGGTGGAACCATATGTGGTCTGTGAAGAGAGAACACATGCAATAACACTGGTGGATCCATATGTGGTCTGTGAAAAGAATATTCATGAAATGACTCGAGATGTGCTTAATGAAAGAATACACATTTCAATGACAATGGTGGTTCCATATGTGGTTTGTGAAAAGAACACACATGCAATGACTCTAGCTGTGGTTAATGAGAAGAACACACATGCAATGACACTGGTGGATCCATAGGTGGATTGTGAAAACAACACACATGTAATGACTCTAGATGTTGTTAGTAAAAAGAACACACATGCAATGACACTGGTGGATCCATATGTGGTCTCTGAAAAGAACACACATCTAGTGACTCTAGCTGTGGTTAAGAGAAGAAAACACATGTAATGATACTGCTGGATCCATATGTGGTTAATGAAAATAACACACATGCAATGACTCTAGTTGTTGTTAATGAGAAGAACACACATGCAATGACACTGCTGGATCCATATGTGGTCTTTGAAGAGAACACACATGCAATTTCACTAGTGGATCCATATTTGGTCTGTGAAAAGAATAGTCATGAAATGACTCCCGATGTGGTCTCTAAAAAGAATACACATTCCAATGTCACTCGTGGTTCCATATGTGGTTTGTAAAAAGAAGACACATGCAATGACTCTAGCTGTGGTTAATGAGAAGAACACACATGCAATGACACTGGTGGATCCATATGTGGATTGTGAAAATAACATACATGAAATGACTCTAGTTGTTCTTAGTAAAAAGAACACACATGCAATAGCACTGGTGGATCCATATGTGGTATGTGAAGAGAACACACATGCAATGACACTGGTGGATCCATCTGTGGTCTGTAAAAAGAATAGACATGAAATGACTCCAGATGTGGTTAATGAAAGAATACACATTTCAATGACAATGGTGGTTCCATATGTTGTTTGTGAAAAGAACACACGTGCAATGACTCTAGCTATGGTTAATGAGAAGAACACACATGCAATGACATGGGTGGGTCCATAGGTGGATTGTGAAAAGAACACACATGCAATGAACTCTAGTGGAACCATATGCAATGACACTGGTGGATCCATGTGTGGTCTCTGAAGAGAACACACATGCAATGACACTGGTGGATCCATATGTGGTGTATGAAAAGAATAGACATGAAATGACTCCAGATGTGGTTAATGAAAGAATACACATTTCAATGACAATGGTGGTTCCATATGTGGTTTGTGAAAAGAACACACATGCAATGATTCTAGCTGTGGTTAATGAGAAGAACACAGATGCAATGACACTGGTGGATCCATGTGTGGTCTCTAAAGAGAACACACATGCAATGACACTAGTGGATCCATATGTGGTATGTGAAAAGAATAGTCATGAAATGACTCCATATGTGGTTAATGAAAGAATACACATTTCAATGACAATGGTGGTTCCATATGTTGTTTGTGAAAAGAACACACGTGCAATGACTTTAGCTGTGGTTAATGAGAAGAACACACATGCAATGACACTGGTGGGTCCATAGGTGGATTGTGAAAAGAACACACATGCAATGAACTCTAGTGGAACCACATGCAATGACACTGGTGGATCCATGTGTGGTCTGTGAAGAGAACACACATGCAATGACACTGGTGGATCCGTATGTGGTCTGTAAAAAGAATAGACATGAAATGACTCCGGATGTGGTTAATGAAAAAATACAGATTTCAATGACAATGGTGGTTCCATATGTTGTTTCTGAAAAGAACACACGTGCAATGACTCTAGCTGTGGTTAATGAGAAGAACACACATGCAAGGACACTGGTGGATCCATAGGTGGATTGTGAAAACAACACACATGCAATGAACTCGAGTGGAACTATATGCAATGACACTGGTGGATCCATGTGTGGTCTCTAAAGAGAACACACATGCAATGACACTGGTGGATCCATGTGTGGTGTATGAAAAGAATAGACATGAAATGACTCTAGATGTGGTTAATGAAAGAATACACATTTCAATGACAATGGTGGTTCCATATGTTGTTTGTGAAAAGAACACACATGCAATGATTCTAGCTGTGGTTAATGAGAAGAACAAAGATGCAATGACACTAGGGGATCCATGTGTGGTCTCTAAAGAGAACACACATGCAATGACACTGGTGGATCCATATATGGTCTGTGAAAAGAATAGTCATGAAATGACTCCATATGTGGTTAATGAAAGAATACACATGTCAATGACAATGGTGGTTCCATATGTGGTTTGTGAAAAGAATACACATGCAATCCCTCTAGCTGTGGTTAATGAGAAGAACACACATTTGAATGACAATGGTGGTTCCATATGTTGTTTGTGAAAAGAACACACGTGCAATTACTCTAGCTGTGGTTAATGAGAAGAACACACATGCAATGGCACTGGTGGGTCCATAGGTGGATTGTGAAAAGAACACACATGCAATGAACTCTAGTGGAACCATATGCAATGACACTGGTGGATCAATGTGTGGTCTCTGAAGAGAACACACATGCAATGACACTGGTGGATCCATATGTGGTGTATGAAAAGAATAGACATGAAATGACTCCAGATGTGGTTAATGAAAGAATACACATTTCAATAACAATGGTGGTTCCATATGTGGTTTGTGAAAAGAACACACATGCAATGATTCTAGCCCTGGTTAATGAGAAGAACACAGATGCAATGACACTAGTGGATCCATGTGTGGTCTCTAAAGAGAACACA